>VNKF01013427.1:0-11241 GCA_008044355.1 Drosophila lacteicornis
AATTTGCAATATCGGACTCATTAGAGGCGGAAATAGTGTTGAAATGAAGACAAGATGGAAATTGTTGTGACTTACGTTTTGAATTAACGAACGCATAAAACTGTTTAGGGTTATCCTGAAACTCATTCTTACAGCGAATCAGGTAATTTTTGTAGCATTCGGAATTGTGGGTTAAGAAATTTGAACGAGCAGTTAAATAATTTGAAAGGTCAACTTGCAGCCCTGTTCTCTTATACTTCTTAAAAAGCCTAGACTTATAGTGTTTTAGATAAGAGAGTCTACGAGAGAACCAAATGGGCTTATGAAACACGTTTAATGATGAAAATGAAGGCACATACATCTCAAAAACTGAACCCAATATACGGTAGAACCGTTCTACAATATTAGATGGGATTTCAGGTAAATCCATAAAGGACCAGTCCACTGAGGATAAGTAAGCATTAATTTCAATGAAATTGGCTTTGCGAAAGCAACGAAAAGTTGCTGGCTCGAATTCAGGGCATGGCAATAATGGAGCTGAAGCTTCTAAAATGATTTCAAATGTGGGATGATAAGCGTCTTCGGAGGTGGAGAGAGGGTCAATTATTCAGAGTTTGCAAATGCCTTAGCTCTGAAGCAAATATAAGATCTAAGATTTTACCAGAGCAGTTCCTCACAGCGTTCAATTGTCCCAATGAAAGGACCATGTACCAGATCATGGGGTACCATTTATTTATTCATGAATATCTATTTTGTCCGCTTCAAAGTAATCCCCATGAGATATTATACACTTGTGCAAACGGTTTTTCCAACCTTCGAAGCACTTCAAAAAATGATTATTTTTATCTTGTTCAGCTCCTCCTTCGATGCCGTCTATATCTTAAGCGTAGCGTAACGTCGTCCTTTCATGGACCATGTACTAGATCATGGGGTACGGTGGGAACAAGAACATTCGACTCAGATGAGGGCCGCCAAGAAATGTCAGGCTAACTAAAATCTCCCATAACAATGAGATCGTCATCATTGCCAAGGGTTGATTGAATACCCTGAATTAGAGCTAAATGCTGTAGGTATGTGTTGATATCAGACCTAGGTGGAATATACGAGCATGAGACGTAAACAAAATAATCGTCAACCTTAATTCGAACAGCCACAAGCTCTAACATGCACTCCATGCCCATTATCGGAATAGGTTCAGAGACTAAATCTGACTTAACGGCAATAAGGACACTGCCGCCAATACGCGTTGCATGATCACATCTATAAATTACACAGTTGCCTGCAAATATTTCGCAGTCAGACACAGAGTAGTTGAGCCACTTTTCAGTAAAGGCAATCACATTGGCATCAAAGGAGACACTATTGACATGCAGCTTACTCAGTTTGCCGAGTAAACTACGAACATTCTGGTATTGTAGGGAAAATGAGTCGCTTAGTTTTTTGGAGCCCTAAGTAAAGGAGTCTGAGGCCCGCGAACCTGAGGATTCGTCTTGTTTACATACTCGTGAACAACAACATGATCCGGCCATACTGAAATATCAAGGACCTATTCAAGGATAACACCATAACCTCCAATCTTAAACGAAGATATATCATGTCTTTGCTTAAAACTGAATTTGGAGACAACAAATTCGGTGCCGGATACATTCAGTTTGCTGCTCAAATGGGTCTTAACGTCGGATTCAGAAGCGTCTGGGTTGAGTCTGGAGACAAACAAGAACTTTTTGCGGCCAAGACCAGCTAAAGGTGCCGGTTTCCTTGGTGCCACTCCAGATATTGCTGAATTTGAATTCAGTGGTCCAGATGATGGTGTCGAAATTATGACTGCCGGAGGTAACACGGGGTTGACATAAACGTCAGTAACATCAGAAGTTGGAGCCGATCGGGCTGCAAGCGAATCGTTTTTAGATGCAGCGGCTTGCGACGTTGATGGTTGGGCATCGTTTGAAAGTTCAGTTATAATTTTTGGAGTTATTAAGTCTCCGCCCGGAGCCTTTTTAGGATTATTTTCCCCAATGACTTTCGCGATCTCATTCGGCTGAAACAATGTTGGTAAAGACACAGTATTAGTTTCGGTTTGTGGTAGGACAAATGGACTAGTGGCCTGGTTGGCCTGGTTGGCCTGGAAGACGCTTCGGAGATGTGAAGCAAATGTTTCGGCTCTATCTTCGGCGCTGCGGGCCCAGTCACCGGATGATATTTCTTATCGGGGTGACTATTTCGATTGCAGAACTTAGATTTGGGTGAGCTCTCCACAAAGGATGCTTTGTACTAGTTGGCGAAAGTTTTTCGATGTACCGTAGTTGTGCCTTTTCAACGTCTTGTTTCAGAGCTCGGTTTAGCGAGCGAGTGACTTGCTTAAGACGTTGTTTTGAAGATGGCGATTGTTTACTTTGCCAAGCACATCACAGTCGACTCTTTTGCAGGACAAGCTGTTCAATTTGTTGATTAGTTTTGAATTTTTTGGGTTGTACGTCCTTCCTTTGTGGTGTTGAAATAGTGGCTGCTGCGTGAGTACGTCCTCAAGAGCATCAGTAGAGCAGTCGATATCCGCTTCGATGTTGAGCTGCGGGGTTGGTTCAATGTGGGTATGTTCAATGTGTACATATTTCTTATATTTAAGCCAGTTAGTTCTGTGCGACGTCAGCCTTTGGGGTTGATCTGAAGTTTCTGGGCTTTAAAGAAGAGTTATAAGTACTGGCGAATGGTCTGATGAGAGAAAGCGCTTTGGCACATATAATGTTGCGTGAGATATTTTTTGTCACCGCAAAGTCTATTAAGTCTGGTATCTTTCTGGGGTCTGCTGGCCAATATGTGGGGCTACCAGGGGAGACATAGTCCAATTTGTTGCTCAAGTTTATGATTGCATTATATAATTGCCCTCCTTTGGGAGTCACGAGACGCGATCCCCAGTGCGTATGCCTGGCATTATAGTCTCCTGCAGCTATGAAGAGATTTCCAAGTGAGTTGTAAAAATCCATGAATTGTCCTTCCAAGATTGTAAAGCGAGGCGGGCAGTAGACAGCGGCTATGGAAAGGTTGCCGTTACCTGACTGCACTCTAATAGTCGTAGCCTGCAAGTAATTGAGTACCTTTGGTGAAAGTTGTGCTTTATGCGTTCTCTGACTAGGACGCCGGTTTCACTATGTGCTTTACCATCTGGATGATCTGTGCGGTAGATGGCGTATCCTCTTATTTGGAAGTTGTTTTTGCTTGTGAGGTGCGTCTCTACAAGCAGCATATATGATTTTCATTCAGGAACTGTGTTATTTCAAGTTTATGCCATGAAACGCTATTGGCGTTCCACATGATTATTCGTAGACTAGACATCAGTTATTTGGATCTTGCGGCCTTCGCAAAAAATACTTCCGGCGTCGTTTATGAGCTAGTGTACACGTTTCGTGTATTCTGATGGCGCGTTGCTGTCACTCTTCTCATGCGACTCTTCAACTCCTTATAGACCACACAGCCCCTGTAGTTTGCGGTATGGTTTCCTCCGCAGTTCCCACATTTCTTCTTGTGGGGGTCTTCCTTATTAGCAAGGCAGTTAGCGGAATTGTGGAAGTCTCCGCAAACTACACAGACTGATCGAAGTGTGCAGTATGTCCTGGTGTGTCCATTCTCTTGGCAGCTTGTGCATTGCACTGGGCCGTTTTTTTTTATGTGGCCTTTCCATCGTAATTCTTCGGTGCAATAGGAATTGCACGTTGTAAATGGGGTGCACTTCATTTTTCTTCAAGGCTCTGCTGTCTGGCTCCAGCTCGACCTTAAAGAGTGGTTGCGGTTTTCTGTTTTTGTTTATGATGTTGCTGACGTTCTTAGCAGAAAACCCCTTTTCTTTAAGGGCATCTATAAATTCGTTTTGAGTTACTTCGGGCTCGATTCCTTTTAGTACCACTTGCAGGCCCTTGGTGCTTTTTAATTGGTACGTTTGATAATTTTTTTTGGTATTTGGACACAGCTCAGAAGTGTTCTTCAAATTTCATTTGAACTTTGGTTTCGTGAATAATCCCTTTAGTAAGCGGAACAACGTGAACATTTCCGTCCCCGACGAGCGCAACAATTTTGTTGACCAGGGCGTTCGAGCTTTTCTCCCTAATGTAGATTGGTGGGTGCTTTGCATTTTTTTGGGTCTCTTGACCTAGTTCCGGTTGATCATCCGCTAAAAGGGCAAATCTGTTGTTGTTAGATCTCCCGGGCTGATCATTGTCTCGTTGGACACGGTTAATGGTTGGCTTGTTACCAACCGCGTTGTTCTGCGGGCTAAGATTGATTTGGATGTAGAGATCCATGCCGGTGTATGGTCGGGGCCGCCCGTTGAATATTGCCGATATTGGCTTTGGAGTTTGCAGTTTTTGTTGTTGTTGTATGTGGCGCTGCAAAATGAATAAAGGATTAGTTATTGTTAGTTTTCTTAAACTTGCCCGCTAGAAAAAGCTAATTCCCGTCAAAATGGTGTCAGCGCTGATTCTGAAGTCTTCCTTTGTTGCATTCTGCCCATGCCCATGAGAAAAAGCAAATATGTACAAACATTCACAGATATCTATTGTTTTGCGGAATCGCGACTTGATTTGACTGAAAAATATGAATTAACTAAAACTTAATCCGTTTAGCGAATAAATATGATTTTTTTTTAGTGAATTAACTATATTTTTTTTAATCTCGGATTTTTTCAAAGGGTTATAAAACCTCATTTAGCTAAAAAAATGTGCAGGAGGCATCTCCGACCCCATAAAGTATATATATTCTTGATCAGCATCACCAGCCGAGTCGATCTAGCCATGTCCGTCTGTCTGTCCGTCTGTCGGTTTCTACGCGAACTAGTCTCTCAGTTTTTGAGTTATCGAGCTGAAATTTTCAGCATAGTCTTATTTCTTTAGCACGCAGTATATATATCGGAACGGCCGAAATCGGACTCCTATATCCTATAGCTGCCATAGGAATGATGGCGAAATTAATGTAACAAAAATTGTAACTGTTCTGTTTTTAAACGTATTTCTATAAATTTTGAGATATAGCAGTTTTTTATGGGTCTAGAATAACGGTTTTCATTTTTTTACGATCGGACAACTATATCATATAGCTGCCATAGAAGCGATCGGTCGATTTATATGAAAATGTAAAATTATACATGTAAAATGTAAAATTTACCAAATTCGATATTTTTTCAACATTACTAAAATGGTTCGATTTTCATGATCCAATTGCAGACTGCAAGGGTATACCAACTTCGGCTTACCGAAGTTAGCTTTCTTTCTCGTTTGTATTGTGTTTTGTCGAAGAAGGGGGGGAGTGTTAGGAATCGTTAAGATCCCTTACAGAAGCGTTAAGAGAGCGCTGAATCACTAAGATATCCGACAGAAGAGAAAACAGTATAAGAGAGAAGTTGGAGCGGAGAAATTGAGAGGAAGCTTTCGGCAGAGCGGGTAGTCAGCGCATAGCAGGACATGGATGCGCTGAGCAAGGAGTTTTGTAATGTCCTACCTAGCGGTCCTATATTTGCCTCTTTCTTCCAGCAACACCTGACTACATAAATAATTTATAAATCTCTTTACTCTGTTATTGCCAAGATCTCTACAAACTAACTAATATGCACGGAAACTAATAAGCTAAATAGGACCTCTCGCACCACGCCTTTTTGTTAGTGACTATCAAGCTATTTAGGTAGCCTTTCTTCTTTACCCACCCTGCCTTTGATTTTCATGAATACTACTTGAAAATCCCAAATTAGTTTACGACATCTGCTTCCCTTTCACATTACCGAACAAAGATTTAGTTAACTTTTAGCACATGGGTTTAAAGTTCATATTTATATTCGTTATGTTTATTTACTTCATCATTTTGCATATTTGCGTATTTGCATATTTTATTGGTCTGCCTTACCTTAACCAAAACTTATTTTAAAAGAGCAGAAAGCCATTTTACCGAATTTAGTTTAAATTCAAAATAAATGACAAAAATATTCAGTTTACTAGATACTATATATTAATGAGAGTTAAATCAGTTAAATATAAAATATAAATGGTTCTTCCATTTGACTTCAGTTCAATTTCAGCGAACAAGTATTAATATAAAGCCTTATCTATTTGATGATAAAGATATTCTTAGCGAATCAATGGGAGCACTCACCCGCTGGCGATTCCGTAGAAGGCCTTCGTCGATCCGCAGATCAAACATGCAATTTTGGAAACATTGTACAAAGAATGGTTAGGTGTTATATTCTGCACTCACTCTCTCACTATAGCTCGAATTTCACCCTGTCGTCAATGTCTATCTCGCGTGCCGTTTCTTAGTTACAGGATATCTGAGCTGGTTGGTCTTAGTCCCGTTTATTTGCCTGCGGGCATATGTACACCGTCGCACCTGCTACTGCTCTGTAGGATCCTCTTCTCGAATCATCAGCCAAGTTCGATCACCAAGGAAAGCACAAAACCAAGGAGATGCACCCCCTTATCCTTGCCACCAAACTTTAGAAGCGACTGCTTATTGTCATTGTCCTATCCAGGTTTTTGAGCACTTTGTACACTTTGTGCTCGACGCCTACACGCGGGGAGTATTGCATTATGCGAAACGCAGGCCAGCCACTTAAGCCCCATCACATTGATAGACGAATGAGTAATAATAATCAACGAGTGCCCAGCTAAAGTTAGCACTGACAACGGCCCTGAAATAACCACCAACGGTTTACACCTCGTTACGTTCGAGCGAGTGGCTTTTCTCAATGGGACCAAATACTCAAGCCAACGTGAAGTTATAAGAAAAACTCCGGGCATGGCGGCATCTCCGCTACTTAACATCGGCCACGATCACACTCTAAGCATGCCATTTCTCCAAAGATTTAACAACCAAAACTTGAAGGTTGTCCAAGGGCTTAGGGAGGAAGTGAAATCGGCTGGAACTACCGACACCTGGTTCGCGGTCTGCGTGGGAGCCAGCCTTCTCATCAGCTGCTCCTTCCTACTTATTATGATGCTGAGCAGGAGACGAGATACGCGGGAGATCGAACAAATCGTTGACAAGTTCTAGATGACCGAGGACGGTCATATTTCTAAGGGAAGAGTAGTTAACACTAATGAGTAATTATACGTCGATATAGATCTTGGGTCATTATTGGATCACCCTTGTGTTTAAATGCAAATTTAGCACAAACACCTTTAGGGGCCGTTCCTGGTTCCTATTGGTGCCCGGTATGGTAAGTTATGCTGTTTTTGCTAGTATCAGCACTTTGCTGGACGAGCGGTCGGCTTGCCGGCCACGCTTAGCTTACGTACAGTTTGATAAGTTTCAGTTTGATTTTGAAAAATATTTATATTTCATTTATATTGGCGCGCCTCACGCTAATTCTACCTTTCCAATTCTCTTGCTCTCCCACTAGGTTAAGAACATATATCGAGGCCATGGCCATCGTACGCTCGTACGGTTTGCATTGGTATGCATGGGGATGCACTTCTTCCGGCTCGCTCCCCCTTCTCCTACAGGATACGGTAAGGTTCGCGCGACAAGTCTAATCTGACATTCGGTCTTGCCAACTTGGCTATCGGGCGCATTCCAGGCGATATTCTCTCTCGAGTGACTATCGATAGTCCCTAGAATGCAATACCACCCGAAAATTCGCAAAGGGCAATCGACGAACATATTCGCGAGCATTTACAAACGTAAATTAAATAACATAAATCATACCATCCTGACCAAACTAAAACGAAGCTACTTGCCCCACGACTACGAGGTGCCCCAAAGTAGGCTAACAGCCACGGTACATCTATGTCCCTAATGAATGCTTTCTACTTCTTCCCGACAGGCCATACGACTCTGCATCGCACGATCTTCCGTGAGAACTTTGTGTTGTAGTTCTTACTAAAGTCGCTCAGGGAGAAGTTTCGGCGGAACACTTCTTGGCCAGGCTTAATAAAGAACTTGGGCTCGCTTGTTGTACTGTCGGCTGCTCCGTTCATATGCATAATGGAGATGTTGGCTAATGCGTTCCCGGATGATGTTGCGTCTGTCTCTGGTGTTTAACGCCACTACCTCATGATCCGTCATCGATTGAAGTTTCCTGGCCAATTTGTAGCTGCTACTGTGGAGGTACATCTGCTGACCAAAAACAGCTGGGGAGAATATACTGCTGTCAGCATATGTTGAATTGAAATGAACCTTTTTCTATTGTCGGAGTGGATCACCTCTGGAACACCAAACTTAAAGAACACTTCATTTACCAGGAACTCTACGACGTTAGATGCAGTGGCTTCCTTCATCGACTTCAGGAATGTGAATTTGGAGAAGTGATCCACAACCACAAATATCCAGGCTTTCTCCGCTTGGAACGTGGATATCTGCCCAGAAAATCAATGTACAATATCTGGAACAGTCTCTCAGTTATCACCTCCTGCCTTATAACCTGTGTGCAGAAATTCGGAGCCTTTGCTTTCTTGCATTGGATGCACCTCCCTACAAAGTCGCGCACCTGCGCCATTATTCTGGTTTAGTAATTTTGCCGCTGGAGTCGCTCCAGCGTCTGCTTCATTCCTACATGTCCCGACGTAGGTTCCTCGTGATCCGTTGTGATTAGCCCGACTGTAATAGCCTTTGCACACTACAGTGATTACAGAGGGAACGATGAGAAGATGGTGAAGTTTGGAAATTCCTGTTCACATGACACCATCCACCATTTACCGTCAGCTTTCAATGTAAATCAAACGTCAAACAATGTTATGGTAATGTAAAACAAACGTCAAACAAGGCAAAAAATATAAAGCAAAACACATATGTGTATTATGAATTCCTTGCAGCCAAGTGCATTTTGGGTGCCGCTTAAAAGCAGCAACTGATATTGGGGTTAATTGATTCTTATCATATAATATATAGCAAACTAAAAGTCGACGGGGAGAGGGAGGAGTTACTTTCTGACCGATGGCGATCTGGCCAGGGTGGATAAGCTTAGCGGCTTCCTTGGGGGGCTGTCCGGGAACATTCCTGAATGGACAGACGCAGGTGGGATGCCCAGAGTTCAGCAGAGTCGGGTGCTAGCTGTTGCCATCGGTTCAGCTCTTCAGTGGATTGTATGGACATGGGCACGAAGGCGACGACACCATTTTCTTCGTCTTTCCTCGCAATTTGCCTTTCTGTAGGGACGGGTCCATCTTGTTCACGCCGTCAATGAACTGATTTACTCCAGGGTGAAGGCGACCAGACCTATTTATTAAATCGTATTCAAAAGGTAAATAGCATACTCGTATATTTCAAAACAGTCACAGTGAGTTCGGGCGTTCCACAAGTCAGTCACCTTGGTCCACCTCTGTTTGACTTATTTATTAATAATCATCCTCAAATAATTGAGTGTTCCAAGATACTAGTGTACGGGGACGATTTCAAGTTGTGTATGTATATCTCAACTAAAATAACCTTCAATCCTAATGCCGGTCAATCCTGATAAGTGTAAGTCCATGACATTTTATCAAGAAAAGGATAGATAGGATGTTCCGTAGGATTTCCAACAGAGTGAGAAAGAAGCTGTCGCTACTTAAAGCTGAAGCAACAGTTCGGTTACTAGAGAACGCTACAGTTGATGCAAACGCCAACTTCGCCCTCTCGAGGTTTACCGGAGCATACAAGAGGCAAGCTACCCCTTGGTATCCTATTAATAAGACTGATGGCACATGGGCAAAATCCACTCTGGACCGTGTAGAAATCTTAGCTGAAGACCTGGAGAGCAGGTTTACTCCATTTAGTACTTCCTCTGCTAGGAGAGTGCAGCTTGTTGCAGAAACCCTTGACAGGACGCATCAGTTGGAGCTCCCAATGCCCCCTGTAACCTTGCCGGAGGTAAAGAAAGGATATCCGAGGACTTAAAATCAAAAAGGCTCCAGGAGAGGACTCGATTGACAACCGAGTCACAAAAGCCCTGCCCCTCAAAGCACTTTTGTACCTCGTGCTTATCTTCAATTCTGCTCTGAGACTCGGGTACTTTCCTAAAGCCTGGAGGAACGCTAGGATAGTCATGGTCCTGAAACCTGGTAAACCCCCGGGTGATGTCAACAGTTACCGCCCCATCAGTCCTGACCACCTTTGGAAAGTTGTTTGAACGATGTATTCTAAGAAGAGTCCTGCAGGCACCTTTCGTAAAGCAAGCGATCCCAAATTTCTAGTTTGGTTTCAGACTTAGCCATGGCACCCAGAAGCAACTACACCAAGTGACTGAATTCATTCTGGATGGCTTCCACAAAAAGCAGTATGTCGTTGCTGCATATTTAGACATACAGCAACTCAAAACCCTGCTCAATCCACAGCTGTTTGAAACGCTCAATTCATTTCTATCTGACAGGACGTTTCGTGTGATCCAAGAAGGAATAATGTCCACTGAGAGACGGATCAGTGCAGGTGTACCACAGGGTAGCGTTCTTGGACCTACACTGTACAGCCTGTACACTCAAAGCCTCCAGTACACTCCCGTAACATGATGCTGGCCACTTTTGCGGATGACACAGCGGCAGCGTGCAGATCATCTTGCATCTTTTTTTTTCCGCTGTTACACTTGTCGCTGTTGGACGTGCCTTTTATCGCTCTACCTTCATACAAAGTTTTCTCATTGAATATCTATTCTATTAAGCCCAAATTTTTGGCAATCGGTCAGTGATTCCGTGATCTGTGTCAATCGGAAACAATTGATTCGTGTTAATCAAAGACAGTGACTTTAAACACGCAAATCTATTCACAGTTTTAATAACTTTCGTATTACGCTTTGCTGCCCAGTTCTTCTTGAGCACAGCGTTTACCGCTTAAAATTGCACCGTGTGGTTGATGTTGCTGCCGAACATTGCGTTTACCGCTTACTACCGTACCGTGTAGTTGTTGTTGTTGCCGAACAACTACACGCTCTTGTTATTTCTCTGAGCTTGGACAAAAGCTTTTAGTCGCGCTCTCTGCTTTTTTGTTTTGTTTGGTTCTTCTCCTCAAAATATTTAAAATAATTTCTTTAATTATTAACCAATATCTTCCGTTTGTGCTGCCATTGCATTTATTTTATTTGCATTTTTCTGCACACAAGAAAAATGAGTACCTGCTGCTTCCCTACTTGCACGAATGGCCGCAAATGTATGCGCCGAGATGGGGCATACCGGTGCACGAGTTGCGGATCGTGTCAGAGCTCATGACGGTTTGGATTGGACGTGCCCGAGCTGCATGCATATAAAAAAGGAAATGAGGGCTTTTATGAGGCAGACTCACCTAGAGTTTCAGTCTCTTGCGGCCGGCTTCAAGGATTTATTA
>VNKF01013437.1:0-22644 GCA_008044355.1 Drosophila lacteicornis
CTCAGAATTCAACATTCGAAGGACATCATTAAAGAGGCAAAAAAGACCCGAACTTCCTTTACAAGATTGTGACTGGTGACGAAACGTGGTGTTTTCAATATAGTCCCGAAACGAAACGCCAGAGTGCTGAATGGAAGGCGCCGGAAGAGCCGGAACCCAAAAAATCGCGCCTGGAGAAGTCAAAAGAGAAGACAATGCTGATTTGTTTTTATGATTCCAAGGGTATTGTCCACAAAGAATTTGTTCCACCCGGCCAAAACGTTGAAGCGTTTGGTGCGCCGTATTCGACGTGTTCGGCCCGAATATCGCGAAGATGGAAGTTGGCCTTTCTTGCACGATAATGCGCCGTCTCATCGATCAACGCTTGTGTCCGACTATTTGACCAAAAATCACATTTTAACCATCAACCACTCCCCGTACTCACCTGATATGGCACCGTGCGACTTCTACCTTTTCGGAAAAATGCATTTGTCGATGAAAGGAAAGCGTTATGCAGACGTAGAGGCCATTCAAAAGGCTTGCACCGGCATACTGGAGGCCATACCGGGCAACGAGCTAAAACACTCGTTCGACATGCTTTTGGACCGTGCAAAACGCTGTATTAAAGCAGAAGGAGACTATTTTGAATAAAATAAATTGATTTTGCCGAAAAAACTATTTGTTCTGTCTTTTTTTTTTTTAAATCCTGTTTACTTTGAAACTCACCTTGTACTAATATATTAACAAACAAAAAAATTAAGTTTTTCATAATTTCATTTTTTTATAATTTCAGATGAACAAAACGGATATGGAACTTATAAAAACCGTAATGTTTAAATATTTGTGCGTTTAGCAAGGCCGGACAATTAGTCTCCGATCGCCGAACTCGACTTAAGGAGAAAAACATTAACATGTTATCGTTTCTTAATAAGAACTCTTGGCTCTAAGTAAAATAATAAGCTACTAAAATCTATTTTCATTTTCGGAAAAAGCTTAAATGAAATGTTTTTTTTTTGACGATGAGCACCGACTGTGGTGTGCAAGGAGAAAACTATATGAATCCGTAGAATTGAAAATCTTCTACGATATTCCGATCAGAACCATTTATAAACGTCTTTGAAACTGCATACTAAGAAAGATTAGTTCAGACAACGAGAGTGAAAGTCCAAACATTTTGAAAATTTTGAGCACAAATCCACAAAGTTTTTTTGATCTAGCTTCAAAAACGCTTGGCGGGAAAACAGCTAAAAAATCAAAATTTCCCTCGATCATAACTTCAAAACGACTAACAGAAACGTGCTATATGTATGTTGTTAGAAAGGTATTTTAAAATAATAATAGCTTTGGCTTGAGATAATTTATCTTAATATTATATTTCAGAATTTAAATTTAAAATTAATTTATTTTTAAGTTTTTAAAATCGCTTTCTCGCGCACATAATTTCTACACGCCAAAAGTTACAAAAGCGTGCTATATGTAAAGTATAATCATTTTGCCTTGACATATTTTATCTAAATATAATTATAAATGTATAATTAAAATAAATTTTTGTTAGCTGTTTAAGTCTTTTTTAAAAACCACTTTTACGATTTTGATATTTCCTCGAAGCGGTATAGCCCATGAGATTGCTGCTAACCTTTTGGTATTCAACAATTATCTGCAAAAATTCGCTTTCACGAGATATTACATATCAAAATGAATACCAATGGGAATGGACTGTAATTTTTCGACACGACCAAGCCGGACACGAAAATACTAATTTTCAGCACGCATATCGCTTTAGTTTGTTTGAAAACGATCCAACACGAAATATTAAACACATGTATTTTAAACTTAATTTTACATATTTTTATACAGGAGCAATAGCCTATCCAAATTTGAGTTTAATAAGCGAGTAAGGCACTCTTTTAAGATTTGGCCAGAAATAGAAAACACTCGCTCGCTGGCTGCCGAGCTCGTTGGAATATTCAGTCTTTTTCGTAAATCGCTTGTTGAATTTTTTGCTTTTCCATTGTTTGTGTACAAATGTATGCCGGTATTTGCTGAGTCACAGAAATTCAGGGATAATAGTTCTGGATTATCGAAAAAAGTACGCGTGTCGGTATTCATCGTGCCGATTATGTTTTGAACGTACACGAACGACCATGGACTCAAGCTCATTTTCAAACACGAACACGCGGTCGCACATCGTGTCACGATTTTGTGATAACATTGGAATCTGTTGCACGCAGATCAAGGTTGTTTTAAAATTTTGCCACGCCCACTTGCGCCCTCAAAAATCATAAAAAACGTTAAACAAGCTATACTCGTTATTTTCGGGTTAAAGTTAATAGATACAATAATTGAATAAGATAGAGCGAACGTTTCCGATCTCGACACTGGCTGAGCTGCGCCCGAGGGAACGAGAGAGCGCCCGAGTTTCACGGCCGCGGCAGCAAATTTCTGAATGTACATGGTAAGCCAGAGAGCCGCTGCCGACAGCGCTGCCGCGAGTCAGCCGAAAGACGACGCGAGAGAGAGATTTTTCATGGTCACGGCCACGGCCGAAAATCTTTGCAGGTACATGATAAGCCAGAGAGCTCGCTACCGACCGCGCTGCTGACAGCGCTACCGCGAATCAGACGAAAGGGACGCGAAAGAGAGATTTTTCATGGTCACGGCCACGGCATGCACATAAAGCAGGGGTCCGCACGGCCCTATCCCGCGGGATAGGATTTTTCTCAGTCGGCGTCGCTGCCGCTCACGTATAGTATGCACAAAAGAGAACAGAAGAATCAGTGAAGACTAATTGTAATTATGTGTCTAAATTTAGCTTTTTTTAGCGTTAAATAGCTAGTTTTTAGGTTATAGCTAATTTTGTTGCCATATAACAATATATTTTAGCTGTTTTTTTTCTCATCTCTAGCCATAGAGTGTTCGATGTTCACTCATACAAATGCAATGTTGGAATTTGACTGTAGTGGTGCGGACCCCTGACATAAAGCCGCGATCCCTACGCCGACAGCGCTGCCGCGAGTCAAGCGACGAGTCAAACGAAATATGCAAGCGATGTCCCGAATAGAAAGACCGGTTGAGAGGAAACGAGAGGGGAATAGGCCCAAAAGGGACCGCGCTCTGCCATCATCGCCATATACAGACAAAGAGCGGCTGGAAACGAGAAGGGAGAAAGGGGATGCGATCGTGCGGCTGCAGTCGCACATCAAGGAAGTAAAGCGCGGCGCTCTCTCACTGCCGTGCAGGCACGAGTACCTTTGCTTGAGTATTAGTCCGAGCGTCGACCAAGGACACAACAGAGCTAACTGTAGTTTAATGTAGACTTCTAAGTTTCCATGTTTAATCTGGTTTCAGGCTAAATACAGTTCGCTCAGAATCTCTAAAGGCACCCGAACCGACACTAAGCTTAGGGTAATGCGAGTTTCTGGGTTTTCCCGTGCTTCCGCTAACCAAATTTTAACTGTCGACGGATTAGAGGTCTTGGGTATGGCTGAGTTGGCCCTACTAGTAACCTGGGTGTGAATTTCTAGGGCGATCCATATTTCTTAATAGTTCACAATATCAAACTTGTTGGTGACAGGATATACCTTCTTCTCGATGACGATTCTGTTCGCAAGGTCTTTAGAGAATTATCGTTAGCAAATATATGGTTAGAGGCGACCTCAAGGTTATGAACTCGGTTAGTGTGGACCCATATTCTCAATCGTCTAGACCTCTCCTAACCACTAAATCCCTCGATTCCTAATGAATAGACACCCTTTCACGCATTACTCGCACACACGGTCCACTGAAATATTATAAATTTGTTTGTGGAGCTACTGGCCAACCGCTGAACTAACCCCGGCTGGGAAAACACCTTTACAGAATTTTTCTTAAATAATAATGTTGTTGGACCACGTTCATTTCGACATTTGCGAACAGTAAATGGTCATTTATGTGTGAAGTATCGTGAAGTATGTGAGCAAATGGGTTTGCTAGAAAATCAATAAATATAAAGATTTTATGGAAGAAGACTATTTGATTCGAATGCGTCATGACACAAGAAACGCTGATTTCATTGGAAATGTATAATGAGGCATTGATAGCGATTGAAGATATGTGCCTTACGATTGCAAAATAAAGCATTAGGGCATTTAGGTTTGTCATCACCCAATCGTCCAATGCATGATTTATTTGACCGAGAATTGCAACGTGAACAACAGTATGATCCCAATGAATTCCGAACATTTGTGAATTTGAATGTTCCCAAATTAAATGACCATCAAAAACATGTCTATGATACCATCATGCAAGCTGTACAAAATGAAGTCGGCGAATTATATTTTTTGGATGCGCCTGGTGGTACGGGAAAACATTTGTGATATTATTAATTTTGGCAGCCATTTGATCGGAACGAAAAATTGCATTTTCACTTGCTCTTCGGGAATCGCTGCTACTCTATTGGATGGTGGACGAACAGCACACTTTGCATTAAAATTGCCGTTGTATGTGCAGGTGAGCTTAGATTTATTGACTACTCACTTTAGAATTTAATAGATATTAATTAAAATGTAATTATTCTCAAGTTAACAGGTGATTGAACATCCCACGTGCAATATTTCAAGAAATTCTGCGAAGGCAAGAGTTTTGCAACAGACAGCAATTACTTGCGGCGTATGAGATCAACGCATGTTTAAAGTCTTCTCTTCTGTGTGCAAAAATTGAAATTGAAAATGAATATGTTCGTTCAATTTCACAACGACCAATCTGCAGATCGGTTCTAGAAGCAATTGCTAGATATTGGATATGGCAAAGTTCGAGTCGATAATACAAATGGATTGATTATATTGACTAACAATTTGTGTACCATTCTCCAATCAAGTGTGTTTCCAAATATTGTTTAAAATAACAGGAATCTGAATTGGTTGAGAGAATTTGCAATACTGGCACCAAAAAACGTACATGTCAATGAAATCAATTATCAGATTCATGAAAAATTGTCAGGTGCAGTTACATCATAGAAATCTGTTAATAGCGCAATGAATCCAGATGATGCAGTGAATTATCCAATTGATTTTTTGAATTCATTGGAACCACCTGGTATGTCACCGCATTGTTTGAATTTAAAGGTTGGTTCATCAATTATTTTACTGCGAAATTTAAATGCACCAAAATTGTGCAATGGCACAAGATTGGCGGTAAAAAATATATGCCGAATTTAATTGAAGCCACAATATTGACCAGAACAGCGAAAGGTGAAATTATGCTCATACCACGTATTCCACTGATTCTAACAGACATGCCATTTGAATTTAAGTGTTTGCATTTCCCAGTGCTGGACAGTGGACAGCTATTCGTGGCCTGCTCAAGAGTTGGAACTCCAAATTATTTGTTTGTGCTCGCTTCAAATGGGCAATAAAAAATATTGTATATCCAAATGTTTCGGATTAACATTAATAATTTCGAAATACAATGCATAAATTTCATTAAAAAAAATCTAGAATATTTCACTTCTTACTATTTTATTTATTTTTTTGGTTGGTTGCCACGAAGTCCATCGGGGTCCGCTAGTATATAATATAAAATAACATTCTGTTAAAACCAACCCGAAGATAATAAAGCTATTGTCGAAAAAAAAAAAACTTTTATGTATAGAGTTTATACGAAATAGTTTAGAATTTATACGCAGGAGGATAGAACTTATACGATTTAGTATCAAAAATATACTACAGAAATAAGCTAGAGAGTAAAACTTTTATACTCTATAGTATAAAATTGATAACGTCGAAAGTATAATTTTTATATTTTCGAAAGTATAAAATTCATAAGCATTAACACATTTGTAATAAATCAAAACCCTCAATATTTGTTCGAAAGGTATTATAAACCTCTTTGAAACTGTATACTGTAGGCGGACCGACCGTTCCAAATTGCGTGCGATCTCTTTGAGAGTCAAAATGCGAATCGCTCATTTATTGAGAGAGCTTACAGTTCACTTACAGATAATGTTAATGAATATGCTTATTGATAATTATGTTAGTATATTTACATGAGTGTGCTTATATGTATTTGTATATCAATGTATACTATTCATGTCCTACAACTCGGCCTATCCTGACTGGAGTGCTCCTGAACTCCAACATCATTTTCCTCGTGCTTATCTGTTCCTAGCCATGGCTTCATATTGGCCACTGCCCAAACTGCTTTATAAGGTATCCTTGACTGTTGGAAATTGTCTACATCTTCTAAAATATATCTTTTATGTCTCAAAACCTTACTAACTTTATACGGCCCCTTATACTTTGGTACGAGCTTTTTACATATCCCTATATGAGTGTCAAAGTTCTTAATCATCACCAAATCTCCTTCCTCATACTTATGTGGCTCTATTCTCATTGTATCTACATCTTCCTTATTATATTCTTGTAATTTTTCTTGGTGTATTCTAGCCGTTTCCCTTATTTCTTTTAAATATCTATCTACCACTTCTCCATTTAGTTCCTCTAGTTCATCTTTAAATTTGTCTATTTCTTTACCTCTTTGCATACTCCGAATAACATCTTGCTTGGCTGTTGTTTGATTGACCTTTCAACTGTATTGTTAAGAGCATACTCTACTTGCTCTAATACCTTATCCCAATACAATCCTTTTTCTGAGTCTACTAACTTTGCGATCATTGGTCCTAATATACGATTTACTCTCTCCACTTGACCATTCGCTTGAGCAGATCCTATTGCGATTTTAACGTGTTTGACTTCATTTTGTTCTAGAAACTTTACAAAATCATCTGACGTAAAACTCTGTCTGACACTATGCACCTTGGTCGGGCGTAAAGGCCAGAAAATAATCTTCCAGTGCTATCTTCACCTACTTTGTTCTTGTTGTTTTTGTTGGATACAAACGGACAAACTTCGTGAAACCATCAATTACCACAAAAATGTGTTTGTTAGGTCTACTTTTGTCTACCTGGCCATAATGATCAACATGGACTACTTCGAAGGGTTCGGTTTTTTCTGGTATATTCTGGTACATATAGGAAACCTTCATCTTTCCACTCTCTGCTGAATATGCAATACATTTAAGACAGTTATCTACATGGCGTTTAGCTTTTTCCTTAATATTGGGGAACCAATAACTTTTCAATATAATCTCGATCATTTAACCAACTCCAATATGCCCTAACTCAACATGATTTTTGTCAAGTACATGTCCTTCCATTTCTTCTGATACTGCCAACAACAAACTTCCGTTTTCTCTCTTCCTATAAATTACTCCATTTCTCATTTCAAAGTGCTTTTGCTCAGACTGTTGCAAGCTATCTCTTATTCTTTTAATTTTCTCATCTTTATTCTGACAAATAATTAAATTCTCTTCGAAAGTGTTGGTATCTATGGCCAAAATTTCTACACACCTACTTTGTGCATCTACATGCTGCCTCCTCTTCCCTGGTCTGTGTTCTGGAATATAATCATAGTTCTGTAGATCAAGGACCCATCTATCAATTGCTGGACTTAATACCTTTTTATTTAAGGCCAATGTTAATGCATTGCAGTCTGTTACCAACTTAAAATGTATACCTTGTAGATATACTCTAAAGCGTTGCAATGCGTATACTATAGCTAATATCTCCAATTTAAAACTTTCATACCTAGACTCAACTTCTGTCGTTCGCGTTGAAAAAAAAAGACTGGATGTAACTTCCCATCCGCATTCCGTTGCATTAAAATTGGCCCGAATCCTTGAGAGCGTCACAGTGCAACTCAGTCTCGTCAGCTGGATTGTATAAAGCTAAAACTGGTCCATCTAAGAGACTCTTCTTAAGTAACTTAAAACACTCTAGTTCTTTTAACCCAAATTTAAACTCCTTATCCTTTTTTATTGAGTCATACAGTGGTTTTGCTCTTGTCGAGAAATCTTTAACAAAACGTCGAAAATAGGAGCATAACCCCAGAAAGTCCCTGACTGCTTGCACTCCCTTATCATCTGGCTTTATTTCTCCTCCTGCCACAATATATCCTAAATACTTTACTTCTGATTGTAAAAATTCACACTTATCTAATCTCAACTCCAACATATTTGCTACTAACCTTCTAAATACTTCTTTCAATATCTCCATATGACTGGTACTGTTCTCTGTTGCTATTAAAATATCATCCATGTACAACAATAAATCATCTGACTTGATCATATCTGCAAACACTTTATTAACAAATCTTTGAAACACTGCTGGAGCCTTTTTAAGGCCGAATGGCGTTCTGAGCCATTCATACTGTCCTAACGGCGTTGTGAAAGCAGTATATTTTATTAAGTCTTCATGCATAAACACATGAAAGTAAATCTAACTTCGTAAAAAACTTTTTCCCCGCCAGTTTATCAATCAGATCATCTATAAGTGGTGATGGATAATTATCTTTCAACATGCTTTTGTTAAGAGTACGATAATTAACACACATTCTTGGTTCACCATTTTTCTTTTTTACCAACACAATTGCAGATGCATATTCAGAATAACTTTCTCTGATAAATCCCTTTGCCAAGTATTCATCAGTTAATTTTTTAACCTGTTCCTTCTCAACATACGATAGCCATCGGGGGGAATAATGAAATGGATTTATATTCTCAAAATTTAGTTTCATTTCCCATTTGATTTCAGCTAACTCTGATTTTCTTGCATTCTCATAGCAGTTTTTAAATAGATATTGTAATTGGCTAAACTTAACTCTGGGCGCAATTTTTTCCAACTGTCAATTCTGTTCTACCTTCAGCTTCAGGATATTCAATTGGCAGCGTCTCAAACGACCTAATAGTATTTTCATATTCAGTATTTTCACCTACACCTTCATCCATTGTACACTCATTTGTTAAATACTCATTTTCTTCACACTCATTTTCCTTACATTCATTTCCTATACACTCATTTTCTATACACTCATTTTTTATACACTAATTTTCATCTTTATCTAACCATTTTCTACTTGGTGACTCATCAGTTTCATAATTAAGAAGTTCAGGGCACTCCGTTGACATAGTTTCTTTATCACTTTAACATTTTGCCATTTCATTATTCTTTTCGGTTGCATATGTTCTTTATCATTGATCATTGAACTTATCAGCTTATAGTTAAATGCTTTAATAAAATGCCTCCCTAGAACTGCATCACATCTCATCGATTGGTCTGCCACGACATACATTTCAATTTCAACCTCTTTATTCTTAACAGACATAAAACAAATTATTTTAACAAAGATATTCAGTTTGCTTTTATTTATACCAAAAAAAGAATTTACTTGAGAATGTTTAGGTTTTTCAAATATATCGAAATTGAAATTATTATAATAGTTATTCTTATTAACATTAATACAGCTTTTCTCGTTTGCTCAAAATTACTTCGCACATTCGTTTCTTCTTCATTATTATATTCCTTTAAAAATTCTTCTAAGCATGATATTTTTATGAAGCTTATCGGGTTTCCTGACTCGATGAGACAAAAATATTAACATTAGTCTTTGCTCTAAACTGTAAATTTAAATACCTTACAAAATCGTTTGTCTGCTTCTTCTTCTGGTCGCATGTGGCTATGTGATGATTCAAGCTGCCACAGGCGTAACAAGCTCCGTGTTCCCTCTTTGGTTTTCGGCACTCTGCTGCGAAATGGCCCAATGAGTTGCGATTGTAGCAACGTGCTGCTGCCTGCAAACGCTGTCCATCTGCCCTCACCTTCTCTGAATTCACTAAAGTCGCTGCCCTTTTCGGAAGTGTTATTTTTTCAAATGCTTTCAGCAACTGAGCCGTCTGGTTAAAACACTGCATGTGTGCCTGCTGGCGTAAATGGTCATCTGGAATGCCCTCTATAATGTTGTCTAGGAGTTCTTCCTCATCCAATTGAATTTGAGAAGCTAGCAAAATTGTTTGATTAAAGTACGTGGAAAAATTTTAAGCTTCTTGCCACTTGCGTTTCTCAAACTCTCGTCTTAGGGACATCTTGTTTCGTTTTTGCGCCAAATTTTTCAACCAGCTGATCCAAAAATTCATTTATTGGCAAGCTAAGCCGATCACTGGTAGCATACAACCATGTAAGTGCTTCACCCTTCATCTTAGTCATGATCAGCAGCCGCAACATGTTGTCATCAAGGCTGTGTATTTCAGCAACAGTTTTTAACTGTGTAACCCATATATTGGCTGGCATTTTGTTGTCGAACTCTGGCAACATGTCTTTAATTATGTTAAGCAAAACATTGGTTGAGTCTGAGCTGGCAACAATTAACACCTCGCTCTCCTTGTTCTCTCTCTCTCTTTTTCAGCTTTTTTCAGTGTTTCGTTCTCCAGCAATAACTGTTCCATTTCTTCTCTCAGTTTCAGCAGCTCGATATTCACGCTATTCACCTCGCCTTTTTCTGTCTGCTCCCTTTATATTGCCGCCTTCTTTATTGCTTCATTTTCCTGTCGTAACTGTTCCATCTTATTCTTCAGTTTCTGCAGCTCGACATTTACTTTAATTTTCTGCCGTGTTTGTTCCACTTTCCTCTTTAATTTTTGCTGTTCTGCCTTCTCGTTGTGTGCTTCATCCGCTGTTGCCTCGCTCGCACGCAGTTCTTCGGTTTTGGCTTCACTGTCTGTCGGTGCCTGTAACTTTTGCCCTCGCCCTCGCCCTTTGTAACTTTTGCGCTGCGTGTTTCCATTGCTTCTTGCTGTTTTTGTACTGGAGGTTAGCAATTGAACCACGATTTAATTGAATTATTTTTAAGTACGTTTGGATTGAAAGTCCCACTTCTGAAATTGTAGGCGGCCCGAGCTTACAGATCACTTACAGATAATGTTAATGTATATGCTTATTGATAATTATGTTAGTCTATTTACATGAGTATTTGTATATCTATGTATACTATTCATGTCCTAGTGCGAAATTCAAAATTTTGAAAATTGGAGCTGTTGGGGCCATTGGGGCCATTGGAGCAAAAATTCCTACATTTTTAATGTTGTTGTAATCTAGCTTAAAAAACGCGTCGAATGACACTTCAATCAACCCGATCCGGTACTCCGTTCAAAAGATAATAGATAAACAAGATTTAAACGGCCTCTCCGAAATTAGATCGTTTGCCCTGTTGTTTGTCTGTCGATTTTTTTTGTTTTAGAGTCCTAACAGCACCACCGCTAGTTTGGCGGGAAAACAGCTTAAAACAAAAAAAAACTTTCAAAAATAGCCCTAACGATTTTGACAGGACATATAGCCCTTAAAATTAATTAATTAAAAATAGCCCTCATATTACAGTTTCATCCAAATCGGACCACTATATCTTATAGCTGCCATAGGAACGATCGGGCTACATAAGCCGATTTTCTTTGTTTTTAACGATGTAGGACTAAAAGTTAGTACATGATCCTAAAATGAATTATAGCTATACGTTTTAACTTTCACTCATATCGGACCACTATATCTTATAGCTGCCATAGAAACCTTATTTTTAAAGATATCTGATTAAATTTAGTCAAATTAGCCGATTTTCTTTACATTTCAAGATATTTTTTTTGTAAAACTTTCTATACAAAGAGCAATCACCACATACATGTATGTACATGTGCGGCTTACTGCCCAGACAAATCAAATTACAATAGAATATGGTCCAATCAAATCAAAAAAATTTGCCTATCTCCTATTCCCTATTTCCCATATTCGTTGAGCTGTGCAACAACACTTTCATAGGCTTTACCGATAATTTGCTTATCCGATTGTAAATAATTGTTGGACATTGCTAATCAGTAGTACTTTTCATTGCTAGCACAATGTTTGATGTTGCCAGTCTAATTTCTTGTGAACATTAGATTATAAAAAAAATTTTTTTTTCGTTTTTATTAATTTTTTCACTTAATTCGAATTTTTTCATTGTAGAACTTTAAAATAAAACAATGTTTCGTCTATATATTTGTGTTCTTATTTATGTGTATTGGTGATTTGCTCTGCCATAAGCAGGTTCTGGACATCCATGGAATACACATTTTCAACCTTTGTACATATGTATGTATATTCACTTAGCCATATTCGTTGTAAGTCAATTGGCAGCCCGCTCAAAAGTTGTTTCTTGATCTTTGATCAAAAGCAGATCTTTAAAAAAGGACTTTTACTTGCCGTTATTTCACTTTCGATCGAAAACACAGTAGCTTTTTCTTCTCTGAATTAAGTAATGGGTTGTATGGAATTCGCCATGTACAACTAAACACTAAAATTAAACATAAATACGTTTTGCACCATTCTGTGATTTCATTACACCTCAAGATTGCTCAATTCCCTTGAAGACGACCAAACAATATTTAAACTAAAATAAGTAAGAATTGGTTAAAAAAAATTAACAGCACACTCAAAATAATTTGATCATTTTAAATGATTAATAATAAAATTTAAGTAAAATAGAGTTAAACATTTTTTAATCCAACAAAATTTTTGAACATTTTATGATTATAATTTGAAATGACCAATATGACCTTAACTTTTTGGAGTCGTGATAATAATTACCATCTCAATCCCAGACCTTACGGAAACATTTCTAAGATTTAGTTTCGAGAGGTTTGACGAGCTTCTGCCAATAGCGTTTTTCAGAAAAATTTAGATTTATTATCTAAGGAAAAACATTGAAATTAGGGAGAAAATGTTAAGCATCGATTTCGTCGATTTCGATACTAATTAATTAATGTGTAAATTTATTTTCTTAAATAACTATTTATCTTTTGAGTTAATTGAGCGATCGTCACCATTATCTTACCACCTTAAGAGGTGTTTATTCCTTGCAGGGTATTATCAACAGTGGTGCGCTATAGACTACTATATGGAGCCGTAGAATAGAAAATCTGCTACGATAGTCTAATCAGAACCATTTTTAAACCTCTTTGAAAGTGCATACTAAGAAAGATTAGTTCAGGAGAATCGATAGTGAAAGTCTGAATTTGAAAATTTTGAAAATTTGGGGCCGGTGGAGCACAAATCCACAAATTTTTAAAGTAAACTTGCTATATCTAAAGTATAATCATTATGCCTTGACATATTTTATCTAAATATAGTAATTATAAATGTATAATTAAAATCAATTTTTTTTTAGTTGTTTTAATTTTTTAAAAACCACTCTTACTATTTTGATAGTCACTAGAGGCGGTATAGCCCTTGAGATTACTGCTCACCTTTTGGTATTAAACAATTATCTCCGAAAATTCGCTTTCACGAGATATTACTTATCAAAGTTAATACCAATGATTAGATATGGGCATGGACTGTATTTTTCGACACGAACAAGCCGGACACGAAAATACAAATTTTCAGCACTCACGAACACGCACGGCTATAGTTTGTTTAAACACGATCCAACACGGACCAACACGAAATATTAAACACATGTATTTTAAATTTAGTTTTACATATTTTTATACATAAGCAACAATCTATTCAATTTTGAGTTTAATAAGCGAGTAAGGCGCTCTTTTAAGATTTGACCAGAAATAGAAAACACTCTCTCGCTTGTTGCCGAGCTCGTTGGAATATTCAGTCTTTTTCGTAAATCGCTTGTTGAATTTTTTGCTTTTCCATTGTTTGTGTACAAATGTATGCCGGTATTTGCCGAGTCACAGAAATTCAGGGATAATAGTTCTGGATTATCGATGGATGGTACGCGTGTCGTGTTTCATAGTGCAGATTATGTTTTGAACGTACACGCACGCCCATGGACTCAAGCTCATTTTCAAACACGAACAGGCGGTCGCCCATCGTGTCACGATGACCGTGCCCATCTCTAGCAATGGTGGCATGTATTTCTTTTGTTCATTTTTCTCATTTGCGTTTTAAGCAAAAACTTCTGATATCAATAAAAAACAACTCTTAACGAGGTGAGATAAAAGTGACGATAGCACCTTCAACTTCAAAAGTTTCTAATATCAAATTTTGTGACGATTAATAGTAAGGTTAACAAAAAAAATTACAAATAGTACAACTAGTTTCGCCTTGACACTAAAGACCAGCGTTCTTTGCACAGAGTTTGCAACACAGTGAAAAAGCATCTACGACTTCATAAAGTATATATATTCTTGATCAGCATCACCAGAATCAATCTCACCTACTCGTCTCTCTTCCTTTTTGAGATATACTTAAAGGGGTATACGATTGCAGCGTGAGTAACAAAAGGCGATCCTCTTTAATTTAGTCGCCGCCAGAATCTTGTTAATCCCAGTGGCTCGTTTTTTGAAAACTCGTTTTTATACCATTCAATTAGAAATTTATCAAGCTGTTTAGAACCAAAATTTTGTAATTTACAACAATTTATAATTATATAATAAATGTTTATGTATTTCAAGAAAAGTAACAAAAAACGCGATAAATCGGCAGATTAAATTAATTTTTTTTTAAAGTACTTGAGCTTAAAAAAACTTTTTTCCGTTTTAAATAACCAACTTTAAGTCTGACTTAAAAAGAAAAAGGAAAATTGTTTGTATCTTTCTTTTTTGAGTTTTAATTGAACAAAAAAAAAGGATTATTTCTCCGAGCTCTAGACAATACTAAGAATTAGTGGAGATATATATATAAAAAAAAAAAAAAAATTGTGCGCATTTTGAGATATTAATCATTTTTCATACCAAGCCATGCTGCCAAACTTACCTTACGTAGTCAGCCAGTATGGAACACTGCAGGGCAGCAAAAAGTATGAGTTGCAAAGTTTTTTTTTTTTAAATTTATTGTTTTATATAATTTTTAGTTTTTAAATAGAATGGGTATTAAAAAATATTATTTCTGCTGGAGATTGAGCCCCAGATCACGAACATGTCAATAAAATTTGTTTCTATAGATACATTTTTTTAAAGTTTGACAAGAAAAAAAACTGGGAACTTGTTGTGTTTCATTTTATATCTCGAGGTGTAAACAACCAAGTTGGCATACCGATGTTTCATTATTCAGGTGTTGAACAAACCTTTAAATGTTGTTTAGATTGTATCAAATAAAAACACCTCTAAACGAGGTTAAAGTGGCGATAGCACTTTCAACTCAAAAAATCACTTAGCTGAAATATTTAAAAAGGCAAAACAGGCAGCGTGCCGATTTTGATAATAATTAATAACTTTTTAAATATTTTTGTTTAAATAACTATTAATCGTCACAAAATTTGGTATCAGACAATTTTTGAGTTGAATGTGCCCTCGTCACTTTAATCTCACCTCATTAAGAGGTGTTTTTATTTGATATCAGAAGTTTTTAAAATTACATATGTATGTACCATTGTTGTTATAAGTTTTTGTTTGAAACTCAAATGGGAAAAATTCACAAAAAAAATGCAAATAAAAAGTTAGCTATATGGGATCATTGCTACTAATTTTGATGAGAAAGCGAATTTTTGGATATATGTGTTGTACCCCGAAATATCTCAAGGGCTATACGGCCTGAAGTGACTATACAAATCGTAAAAGACATTAAACAAACAAATTTTTAATTTAAAAAAAAATTATTTTTAATTATAAATTCTTAATTATTATATTTAGAAAATTTTGTCAGGGCAAAGTAATTATCATATCAAAATACTTTTCTAACGACATATAGCACGTTTCTGTAACTTTAGTCGTTCAGAAGTTATGGGCGCGAGAACGCAAAACTTAGATTAAATTAAAATTATATTAAATTTCCTTTGATGGTTTTAAATTTTATTGCATTGTGCACGTCTCTATATGACTCTACAAGATTTTTTACATAAATGTATGTATACTGCATGTAAAAGGTTAGGTATATGGAATCTTTGCTACTAATTTTAATGAGTAATATCTCGAGAAAGCGAATTTTCCGAGATATGTGTTATATACCAAAAGTTGAGCAATTTCAAGGGCTATATGGCCTTGAGTGACTATCAAAATCGTTAGAGCCATTTTTAAGAAAACTTCAAAAACTTAAAAAAAAAAAATTATTTTAATTATAAATTCTTAAATATTATATTTAGATAAATTATGTCAAGGCAAAGCTATTATCATTTAGATTTAGTCGTTTAGAAATTATGGGGGCGGGAAATCTAGCATTTTTAGCCCAAAAAGTCGTAGAACACAAAATGTTCAACTCGAGCTGTTTAATAAAATAAAAGTAGTTCCAGGACTCTAAAATAAAAAAATCGACAGACACACAGACATACAGACAAACAACAGGACAAACGTTTTCATTTCGGAAAGGCCGTTGAAATCTTGTTTATTGAATATCTTTTGAACGGAGTATCTGATCAGGATGATCGAGGTGTCATTCGACACGTATTTAAAGCTAGATCACAATAACGTTAAAATTTGTTGGGATTTTTGCTCCACCGGGCCCAATAGCTCAAATTTTTAAAATTTTCAATTTCGCACTTTATCTCTCATTTCTCCTAAACTAATCCGTTTTTGAAAAATCTTAGTATGCAGTTTCAAAGAGGTTTTTACGGCTGTATATAGTTGTCTCCTTGCGAACCACAGTCTCGGTGCTCATCGTCACTACGTGGACTGCCGTCCACAGTGATTTATATTAGATAAGTAATTTGGGTGCTGGAGGTGTTACGCACGTGGGTTAGGGCTGATGAGAGTTATTTGATTAACACGGATGAAAATCAAAAATAGCCAATGCGGTAGTGCGTTAGAAAATCAACACGGGCAAGATTGCACAAAAATTTGGCTCTGGCCTAAACTCGCCAAATTGGGCCATGCAATCCTCTGCAACCCAGCACCTCCGGTTTTTGCGGAAATATCAATCGTTAGAATATAGACGACTCAAATAGAACTCCAGCCAATAGGTAAAAATAATCTAGCTGAGAACACTTTTGTGTTCAATTCCGGTGATTCGAAACTTGGCACAGTCTTCGTTATAAAAGCCCCCAATATAGCAGTACCAGAGGATAGTCAAAGTTAAAGTCAGAGCTAAGGACGGGAAGTAAAGCCGCGCCTCTTTACTGACTCGGAAAAGTCACAAACAGTTTTGTACGACGTCAAAATCTGAGTTCGGTTGTGCGACCAAATAACCACCAACAACAAGTGCAGCGACTACCAACTACAAGGACAATGGGCTCGAAAACTTCGAAAGTTGATGATAGCACGGCAAACGTACTCAACACCATTGGATTGTGGCCACAAGGACGAAATCGTGCAGGTCTACCGGGTCTTGCAACTCATCGCAGGATTTCTATTCATCATCCCTTTGCTGAAAGAACTCCGCATCTACAGGAAAGTTATAGAAGGACATCGCGACCGTAGCCATGAATTGGAAAAGTAGTGTCCTTAGCCAACAACTGGTCCGGCGACCACAAGTAACAGCCTGAAGGACGTCCAGGACACAAATAAGGAAACGCACAAACATTATCAATAAAAATTTAAAATCTTATAGACACACACTCAAAACCTTCCGCTAAACAAGCAGAACAGAACCCAATAAATGAATAAATTAAAATAACTCAAGTAAAAACAACAATAGATTCCGTGGTATTGAAATATGAGGATTCCGCGAAGACAATGCCAATCGATAGTCCAGCTCAACAAACTTACACTGGTGATTGTGTCGACCAGCCTTCTCATTAGTGAAGTGTTTAGCCACGGTCTCTCAAATATTAACCAATCCAATCCATATCTGAGCAGTAGATACTGACACCATCAAACCACAAGAAAAAAAAAATTACACATTCATGTCAGAGTAGACCCCCAAAATACAACTTATTTGGATCCCTAGCCACATCGGAATAATTGGCAACGAGAACGCTGACAATGCAGCCAAACTTGATGCCAAATTCCCCCTAATCTACGCCCCAAACATAAACCCAAACGACATATCCCATTTTTTGAAATCAATAAAACTAGAAAAACAATCTAATCTTAGCACCTCCAGTTGGTACCAAGAAATATTTAAATTGTCAACAGCCAGCCTCCCTATTAAGAACAAACTGCTATCAACTGTCTTAGACTTGGCCACACGTTCCTTACAAACGCATACTACCTCGACAGAACAAAATCAAACCAGTAGATGTTCAATTCATTATTTGCACCTGCCCCGCCCTTACCATGCAAAGATCCCTATTCCTCCACAACCCTAACCTCATCACCACAATAGCCAATCCCACAAACTCAAACTCTCACAACATCATAAAGCTCCTAAAAAGCTCAAAAATAATGAACAAAATAAAAAATAAACATCAATGTAACTACAATTAGAAGCCCGAGCCACTGTTAGCGCTTAGCTTAATACTATTTGTTAGCACTAGATACATAAATAAATACATACACTGATAAAAAAGTGGCCTGCTAAAATTAAATATTTGCATATTGAATCCTAAGGTTAACTATTTCATATTCAAATTAAGTATAAAACACGTAACTTTAAATACGAAACGTATTCAAGTGCATAATTAAAATGAAAAATATTTAAATCAATGTGATACATATTAGATTTTAATTTGAAAATATTTAATTTAAATAAAATTATTTTTAAAATTAATATTTTTAGTATTACAAAAAAACATATTAAAACTAAATATTTTCATATTTATTTCTTGTCATATTATTGAAGTAATCCATATTTAAATTAAATATCTATTATATATATAAATATAAATAATAATGTAACACGTAATTTTAAATAATACTTTATTTAATTTAAAGTGGTTACCCATACCAATGTTAATTTTTTTAATATTCAAATTAAATATGTTCAAATTTAATTTATGTTTTTTCACACGTAAGAGCGAAACGTATTTAATTCAAATATTAAACATTTAAATTATATATGTTGCATATTAAAAACCCCATTTTAGTTAATTATACTCCGTGCATTAATATAAATTTTATTTTTCGTTTTAGATTCAAAGTGATTTGTATTAATATTAAATAAGAAACCTATTAACATGGAATATTATTATATTTATATTTAAATCAAATAAAAACACCTCTTAACGAGGTGAGATTAAAGTGACGATGGCACATTCAACTCAAAAAAATTCGGATACCAAATTTTGTAACGATTAATAGTTATTTAAAAAAAAATATTTAAAAAGTTTTTAATTAGTTTCAAAATCGGCACGCTGCCTGTTTTGCCTTTTTAAATTTGTCAGCTATGTGCCGATTTTGAGACCAATTAAAAACTTTTTAAATATTTTTTTTAAACAATTGAGTATTGAAAACCAATTTTGTTTCTATTATATTTAAAAAATTAAATATTTAAATCGGATATAATTTATATTTAATTTAAATATTTTCATATTTAAAACAAGTCGGATTTGTATTAAATTTTAATTTATTTCTCTTTAAAATAAATACTTTTTATGTTTACTTTAAATATGGTAATATTTGAAATAAATATTATTTTTGTCTTTTTTAAATAATTTAAATAATAATTTAATATTTAATGAATCTATTATTTACATTAAATTTAAATATTTTAATATTTACCATCAATAGGATTTCTATTTAATTTTCATATTTTACTATTTGTGTATGTCAAATGTAAAATGTAAAATGGCAGGTCCTATATTAAGGAAAATAAAATTAAAACCACTAATATTGTTTTAGTTTTTATAGTTTTATTTGAACAACAATTATAAACTTATATTACAGAGATCGGTATTGAATATAATTTTTATATTTTTTATAAATATTTGTAGATTTACGAAAACAGAAAAGTATTTTAAAGAACTTAATTATACAGTCGTTCTTAATTGCTAAACAATATTTTTTTTATATGCCAACCCCTTATCACTGTGGACGGCAGTCCACGTAGTGACGATGAGCACCGAGACTGTGGTGCGCAAGGAGACTACTATATACAGCCGTAGAATTGAAAATCTGCTACGATAGTCCGATCAGAACCATTTATATCTCGATCGAAAGGTATTGTAAACCTCTTTGAAACTGCATACTAAAATTTAAAAAAAACGGATTAGTTTAGGATAAATGGGAGTGAAAGTGCGAAAATTAAAATTTTGAAAATTGGAGCTATTGGGGCCGGTGGAGCAAAAATTCCCAAATAAACAATATTAGTGGTTTTAATTTTATTTTCCTTAATAGGACCTGCAATTTTACATTATACATTTGACATACACAAATAGTAAATTATTTCAAATAAATACAGATAATATTTATTTCAAACATTAAAATATGAAAATTAAATAGAAATCCTATTTATGGTAAATATTAAAATACTTAAATTTAATGTAAATAATAGTTTCATTAAATATTACATTTTTTAAAAAAGACAAAATTAATATTTATTTCAAATATTACCATATTTAATGTAAACATAAAAAGTATTTATATTAATGAGAAATAAATTAAAATTTAATACAAATCCGACTTGTTTTAAATATGCAAATATTAAAATTAAATATAAATTATATTCGATTTAAATATTTAATTTTTTAAATATAATAGAAATAAAATATGTTTTCAATACTCAGTTATTTAAATTAAATATAAGTTATATTTATTTAAAATATTCCAAATATTTAAATCAAATAATTCAAATATTAAAAAGTATTCTGCAAATATTTAAAGTCAATACGAAAATATTAATTTTCAAAGTTTAAAGTTTGTGTATTTAGTTTAACTAGGCAACGGTTATGGAGACACTTTATACTACAAAATATTATGATTTCCTTCATATTGAATATGAAATATTCAGATTTACTACGGTTTTTTTATCAGTGTATAACCAGAAAATGTAGCTGAATTCTCTAGGAATAAATAAAGATTTTCTTACATCCTAAAGAATATGTATAGTTTGTTTATGATAAGTTTGTTTATGCATATGGAAAGCAGTACAAATATATGAAACTGGGGGCAGCAGTAGGTGCGTCACAATAAAAATCTTTTATCTCCATTGTGCTCTCGCTTAGTCAGCCGAAATTCGAACAGTGGTTTCCATACAGTACCGAGTATTGCAATGTCGAGCATGCTCTTGACATAAAAAAAACCGTTTTTGACCTTACTGTCAGCTGAAACGACATTTAATCAATATTGAGATGTTGCATATGTATATATTTTATTCAAATATAAGAATTAGAAATGGCTCAGGTATTTCACTTCATTTTATTTTTTCCTCTTGCATCTAATCTTTTTTGCAATGATAACAGCTGCACGATACTGCGCTTTTAAATGTGACGTTGCGAATGCCATCTATGCATAAAACTCGACGTTGTATCTGAAACATAATAAGTTGACAACAGAAAAATATATCTCAAGACAAGACTTACCTCTTCGGACTTCATAATGTTACAGCATTGCCCGACACTAACCACTGGTTTCGGTGCTTTAAATAAACCGGGTAGCGTAGCTCCCGCCCAGGAAACAGAGGGCACGGAGTACGATTCACAGAATCCACGGCAAGCATTCGTCGTTATCGTGAACTCCACGCAATCGGGAATGGAAATCTTTCGCGTATTCCCCACTTTATGGCAGCCAGGGCGGAGCCAGGCATCTTTGTCTATAGAGCTATTCACGCCGAACAAGAACCACGAAGAGCAGTAATAGAGAAGGACAAATATCTTGGCTGACCTCATCTTGACAACTGTTAATCTATAACAAGGATCTAACAGTTTTATACTGACACTGCATCCTCACGCCTGCGCAGAAATAGTTATGACTGATATACATAATAAAATCTGAATTATTCATTAAAAACAAAGTTTAAATAAGGTCAGATTTTTATAAAATTTCCTATTACAAATATTGTTAATTGTGTCCCTTATCGTATATCTTCGAATCGTATTTCTTTGCAGAAATTATAACAATATTTAAAATAATCCTGTTACAAGTATTAATTTAGTAGTATTAATTGCTTACCTAAAATCGCCCTAAAAAGACAGCTTTTTGTCAGAATATTTAAAAACATTCTCAGGTTAAGGTATATTTTTCCTGAAATTAGATATATGTTCTTGTTTTAGGAAACTACATATGGGAATAACTTTTTTAAACTCAAAGGCGAATTTTTCATAGATTAAGAAGGATTGAGCTTTAGGACTATTTGACCGTTAAACAACAAACAATAAACGACATTTTTCTAAACTTAAGTGTAATTTTTCATGCAATTATGGTGAACTGCCCTAAATACGAAAAAAAATGTAGATTTTTATACCCGAAACCCATAGGGTACAAGTGTGTTATATGTTAGTGTCAACCGAGAATGTATGTAACAGGCAGAAGAAAAAATCTCCGAACCAGCCGAGTAGATTTAGCCATGTCCGTCCGTGTGAAACAACAGAGCCCAGCTACTACTACTACTAAAATTTCAGAAAAATCCGATGATAAACATGAGAGATATTAGCAATAAGGTTAGCATTTTCAGACTCCCACCTAAGGCAGGCTTCGTAGCCTGCTGTCGTCTGGGTTGTGGGTTCGAGCCCTGATAGAGCACAAAACGTTTTTCCCCTGTTTCTTTTTGCATTTCAACCTTTTTTGTTATACCTTGTCATACTAGTATGCTTCGACAACAATTGACCTAATTTTGGCAGAACTAAAATAAAATCTATTAACTGAATAAAAAACCGAAGTTGGTATACCCTTGCAGTCTGCAATTGGATCATTGAAAATCGAACCATTTAAGTAATGTTGAAAAAACATCGTATTTTGTACATTTTACATTTTACATGTAGAATTTTACATTTTCATATAAATCGACCGATCGCTTCTATGGCAGCTATATGATATAGTGGTCCGATTTTAATGAAATGAAAACCGTAA